>JADNYJ010000529.1:0-21627 GCA_015501075.1 Gymnopilus junonius | reverse complement strand
AATAACCTTGAGATGTGCATAACTTACTGCTGTGCCATAGCACTTTTTCATGTAAAGGAACCTAGAGCTTCAAATCAGCCAGTGACTGCAAGTGACCGCACCTTCCTAAAATGGCCTGATTAATCAAAGTCCCTATATTTCCTATCCAGACACTACAGTGGTCTCCTCCCTACTTTTAGCTGCTTAATATCAGTGATAATTGATGTAAAATATAAAATATCTAATTGCACTTTGAATGACAGTCAAATCTTAGGGGGATCATGCAGAATCGACATTGAACTCAATGCCATATAAACCAAATGATAGCTTGGGACTTGATTACTCAGACTGCTTAGCCAGCTCCAGCATTACTGAACATCTGATTTGCATTATCTTATCAGTCCCTTTGATTATAATTCGGCCAGTAGAGGAATTGGGGCATCATAATGTGCATTATAATGGGGTTTGCCTGGGAAATAATGTGCACTGCATTATAATGCCCTCTGGGTTTTCCAACAGTAGAAGGCAAGTCAGTTGTTCATCCAGGAACAGCAATATACTTACCTTGCTGACTCAAGACATCAGCTTGTGTTGTGAGCCATTCCTCAATATATCTGATCATACTTGCAGTTGTTACACCCTAGCCTGATTCTGGGACAGGAGCTACATGTAAAAGAGAGAGGGCAGTGTAAGTGCTTGAAAAATGTGTGCCAAAATGCACACTGCTCATCTACTCTACTTGTCAAGCAAAAATAATCTGAGACCCACCAGAGTAGTGATGCCGCTGTCCAGTCCAGAACCGATTTGAACCTGAACTTTTGAGGACTGGACCACGGTTCAGTCCAAAGTTCAAGTGAATCCATGGACCGGACCAAGTGTTCAGTCCAAGGTTCGAGGACATGAAGACATGTGCGAACTTGTCTGAACTTGGCCAAGGTTTATCAACATCGATCATTGATCATCCCTTCATCCATACAACTCCCTATGATGCCTTCATCGTACTACCCTTCATTGCGATTAATGCTACCATTCATCAGCTATAAAATGTTCCACAGCAGCAGCAAACAAAACGGAAGTTCAATACGGCTACTCCTGGATGCTGCAGCCATACGGTCATGTCAATAAGCAGAACGCGGCAGCTCACGCCCACGGGATGAGCTAAAGAAATATCTGAGAGCCCTCTGGAAGACATTGAGAATGTTGTCTCATGGTGGGGTGTAAGTCATCTTCAGCTTCCTTCTTTATCGTGTTCTGACCTCAGCATGCCTTTATTTCTAGCATCACACATTCCAGTATCCAACCTTATCTCGCATGGCACACGATTATCTTGCTATTCAAGGGTCTGCCACTCCATCGGAGCATGCCTTCTCAAGTGGCGGAATTACTGGCAGCCACAGCCGTAATCGCCTCAAGCACAAACCCTTCAAAGCATTGCAGATACTCAAGGGTGGATACTGTAATGGACATATGGCATGACCGAGGAGGCTCAAAAACATGCCACGGATTTGTTTGAAGCATTCAAAAATGTAGGTTCTAATTCTGTGGATGAAGTGGCCATGCTCGAGTAGATCTCATCTATCAATTAGTTGGTTTTTAGTGTTACCTCCATCGCTAGTGCTTCAGATCTGTGTATGGACCATGCCTATTAAATTTTACCTGCATGTGGATGGCCTTTGGTTCAGTTCTTGGTCCAGACAGTCATGAACTGTGAACCAAACTTTTTTCAGACTGAACCGATAGTCCGGTTTGAAGTTCAGATATTTTTTGGACTGAACCTTTCATCCAGTTCTCAGTTCTCATAAATAGGTGGAGAACTGGACTGAACTGGACTTCGGCATCACTACACCAGAGCCTGAAATGAGGTGTTGACCTGACACCATAGGTTCGGGGTGAGCATATCCACCAATCTAGGATGATGCGAGAAAGAAAGAGCTATATAGTTCTGTGATAGGACGCTGTAAGAGGATGATACAGAGCTCATCTAAGGATAAGATAACAGGGTCAGAACCAGATCTTATAGTGTTCACATGGGGAACAAGTGGCTGTCCAATTGGCTCAAATGAGCATTTTGTAATATAAAAGTGCTCATTTTGGGCCATTTGGACAGTTGCTTGCCCGTCATGTCATAATCACCACTTACAAATAAGAATTTATTTGCCTCCTTGGTAAACACTCTCCCTTATCATGCTAGATCTAGTTTTGACACAGAAAAAACACTTTTCCAACTCATTCTCAAGTTTTTTCTCCCACCCTCCATCCCATACAGCATCCGGTACAGCTGGTTGGTTTCAGCACTTGTTCACTACAATCGAGCTCACCAGATGCTCAGGACTTGCTCAGGCTTCCTCAAATTCTGGAACCCTTTGGATCAATCAGGTTTGGTCAAGGCTACTGGCCAAAATTCACCGCAATTCAGCCAGCCTCTGAGGCACTCCAAATCACTTTTGAGATCCAAATCCGAGGAGCTGGGCAAGCCCTGGGCACTCACAAGTTATTTGTAGCCACACAAATTTCTTGCATTTAGTTTTCTCTCAAAGAATCCAAATATCCAAATATTTATTTCTCACACACTGAACCTTTATTTTCTGTTATTTGCACAAATGGACAGTTATCCTATCAATTGAAACGATAAGCACGTCAGATAAATAAAATACCCAAAAAGACTTGCATTTACTGACAAACTTATCGCTCACCTTCTTCATCTACAGTGTCGTCGACATGTACGTCATTGGCCGCTTCGACTTCAAGTTGGCTCCGGCCGAGTCGGGTATTCTCGCCTGGGCCTAATTCCCAAGCTATTACGTCACATTCATTTCCCCTCGGTACATAATGGAGTCGAACCACTTGGCAGCATCCTTTTAAATTTCCTGCCACTCATTCTGGAATCCGGATTTTACGATTGAAACGACATTCTAACGATTCCGAATTATTCAGGTCGGATCGCTCTGCTTTCGTGTCCCTTTCTATGGTGAACTGACGTTTTCTTCTGCAGATTGCATTTCACTCTACGAATCAAGTACTCGGAATTAGTGCTCGACTGTACTTAAACTCAACGTCAATATTCGTAAGTTGAATTTAATACAGTTTATCCTGGATGTCTGACGAAATATTCACTAGGCTTCTGCATCTATACCTCTGCTTCCGCTTAATTGCAAGGAATATATCCTCGATATCAATTTCAACTCATCATGGTAATGAACACTATCATTCGGTTCGGCTATCCAAGTAAGTATTCTGCTTGTTTCGATTCTAAACATTTCTCATACTTTCTTCCTTGTCAATAAAGTCATCTTTGGAATTCTGCTCGCTAGTTCCATAATTGAAGTACGCCCAGGATTTTCCTCTCGATGACGTCTTCTGAACTTTCCCTTCTCCACAGCTGTCTATATCCGCCTGGCTGACCTCCAAATTCAACACCATGCACAACAACAGCTCAACATCCGAGAAGATCAGTGTGCGGTACATCCTCTTCTGTTCCGTCTGGACAATCGTATTCGGCGGGGCATACTTTATAACATTCCTACTGGCAATTAGTGGTATAATCACCAGTATAGCTTCGCACACTCTCTTGTACGTACACCTTCCTTCTCTTGCGGATTTCCGTCGCATTTTTACCCTGTTTCCATTCACTTCCCACTGCTGGCGCTGACTTCTTCCTTCTAGCCTGTTCGTCACGTGGATCCTATGGCTCGCTGCTGCGGCCGCTATAACCTCAAACCTCGGCGGATCCCTAAATTGTAAGGTTAACACGGCCTTCTTCTACTGCGAACACCTCAATGCTTTGATGGGCTTTGCGTGGTTGATTTTGTAAGTCAATTCACTCTCGCCCCTTCTTACCAATTGCATTACTTACCACACGGATTCAGTATCCTGTTGACGATTATCCTGATACTCGTCCTCATTCGTGGGATTATCTCCGCTAAACGCGGAGACGGATACCGCGGTGCTCTTCTTGACGTGTAAACCATTGGAGGATTCACTGTCTCTGTCTCCTTTTTGCTTTCAAATGTACCCATCACTCTGAGTTACCCCACTGTGTCTTATAATATCGTATCCCAAGTACACTGATATCCATTTGCTATATTTTAGTTTGCTGTATGTATCAATGTGTCATCTCCTCGCACTATATATACCACGTCCGAATTGATTCAAGGAACCTGAGAATGTTGTTTAATACCCCATCCTCCGCAAATATTCTGCAATCGTCTTTCTAGATTCCTTGGAAAACTGTTTCGATACTCTGAAAATCGGAGCTCGGAGACACAATTCGATCAGCTCAGCTACCCATCCTGCATGATCAAGAAAACGGAGAATACCCCACAAAGACGCCAAATCATGTTTTGGGGCACCAATTGCGTCTCTGCAAGTAGCCTATGGAAATCAAAGATTTACTGTCCGTAATGGTTCCGTCAACTTAGCTAAGAATACCCTCCAGTTCGATATGATATTCGACGAAGGACACGTACCGCAGATCTTCACTGGAACTTTGACTTTGGATGCGCAGGGTGTTGACTTCACAGCCCTACACGGGACGATTAAAGTGCATCCGATATGGTCGACAGGGAAGACGCCTGCAGTATATTCAGCATACAACAATCATAGGGCGAACAGTAATGCTCCGCTGAAGGTAAAGGATCACTCCACGCCTGTATGGTCACTACGCAAATTCTTCGCTCATAGTTTCAGACCGCATAAACATCGACAGTCGCCTATACTTCTTCCCTTTATTCTCCTGTAAAAATATTTTATCTAGTGTGTATTCAAATTAAAATATTTTCCTACGTGATCTTGGAAGGCACGGAGCTATGTTGAACGAATGTAGCAAAATATCCAAAGTATGACGATACCAGCACACCTCAGCCCAAAAAAATTGCCTAAAAAGTTATACATATTTCATTGATAAAGCGATATCTTAACTACTCTGAATGATAGCAACTCACATGCGAGCGATCAATACGAAATAACGAGTAGAAGAGATGGTTATCAATATGGGGCCAATATGCAAGAATAACGACGCACGCCAATGTTGTCATTGAATATGAGACCATTTGTTTCTGTCTCAAATTTTGCTGGTAAAAAATCCCCCCTAGCCAAAGCGTACCCATTGCATTGGCGGACCAAGAGAAAGCTTGGGCTCGACATGTCGCGCCGCCCAGTAAGCCTGACTAGCAAAACATGATTTAGGTCGCCAGCTCAGAGTTCAAGCGCTCAAATTCAGAGGGCGAGTTAAAAGATTGCAGAGACCTGGTGGATAACCGTTTAAGCAGAGGTGTATGTAGGTACTAGGAGTCCGACGGGTCGCCAGCGATGACTGGAAGCACGTGAGAGTGTTATAGTGACCGTGACGTCAACTGTACAGTTGACCGGATATAACCGACTCGATTTACTGTGCCAGTCTCTGCTCTTTTCGAGTCTCTCTGGCGTTCCATTCGACTGAAATGATTTTGTGTTTGATTTGGTCTGCTTCAACATAGCAACCGATTCTTTTATTATGGCCTCACTTTCATTCAACCTTCTCTGTGGCTTCCGAGATGCCAATTTCCCTGGCTGTTTTCTGAGCAAAGAGGGAAAGCAACTCCGTATATCCTCCGTCTAGTACCCTATTTCAAAGATTTATCAACCTCTTCTGTTTGTGCGATCTTAGCATTCCCACGGGAGATACTCTTGACTCTTTGGACATATATTAATAATGAAGGCTACTGGCAAACACGAGGAGCTTAACTAAATAACTCATCGCTCAGACCCTTTCGTCTATGTTGTACCTATTTTGTATCCGTGTTGGCAGGTGGAGTGTATTTCTCTCCGTGGCCAAGGGGCGTTGTAAAGTCCATTCCTGGGCCTTACGAGCTCTTACACTAAGCGAACCATATCGAACGCTGACCAGGAGTCTCCATTGTCGTAGGTAGTCATTCGACCTGGAAGGTTACGAGCTTGGAACTCAAAAACATCCTTCTTTCCGAATCGCTTTACAGATGAAGGTCTGCTTCCGATGATGGTTATTCATATTCCTCAGAAGTGTTCTGAAAGGTGAATAACATTTCTTAATTCATACTCTAGACCATGTAACGATTTCATCATAGATTTTCGAAGTTACACCACAATACAGAAGACACCAAAAAATATTCCTAAAATCCAATGCGACCCTTTTCTCAGCTTGAAAACCTAAGCAGCGATTGTAAAACACCGGCCAAACTCCAAAGGATCGCGAAACGCCTGGGCAGCCGGAATACCTTGTTGAAATTTAGCTATGGAGGACCTGAATGAAGGCATTGGGCTGCTCGTCGAATGTGCACTGGCCCACACTGAATCCATGGGCGGCGTTACACTCTCCAGCAAGGAAACTTGCGACACTGGCCAAAATCATTTTCTATTTTCGAGTCAGAATTCTGATCATCAGGGAGTTCATCATCATACATACCCTGGTAGACGACCACGTCAGGGGTTTGATTGACGCTGTTGAAAGTGAGGAATTTGCAGGTAAGTCTCTAACCTATTTATTTCTCGTTGGACGTACAAATTGACCCTGCAGCTGGCGAATGTAACGAAGACGACAAAGTTGGGATTGATCGAGAACTGCTGGGTTCCTTCGGATAACATCTCGTTGGTGATAACGTTGCAGTCATCTGGTTCGGTCCTGGTCCGGGTGGTCCACTGCAAGTCGATTCGCACGTTGCACCAGACAAGTCAATGGTCTGGCGCTTGTGGAGCGACCCAAAGTACTCGTCGGCAGGAATCGTGTATTCGACCATGCCATTGGGCCACACTGAAGGAAGAAAGGTGAGCAAGAGGTAGCGAAATTTCAACAGGCGGACTTATGAATTACCTTTAGTCACTGTGCCAAGTGCATCGGTACTGGCAGCGGGAACAGCGCTAACAGTAGCGAAGAACGAAGTGATGGCGAGGAGTACTGCGGAGGAAAAACGCATGGCTGAACTTGAGGAAGTTTTCTTGATTAGAATGAGGAATGCTTGTGAGTGGGATTCACAATGAAGAATCGTGAAATTCATTGGCCTTTTTATATTGCAAAGACAGCCACCGTTAGAACCTATTCTTATTTCAGACTGCTTGCCTGGACCTCCATATACCCTCGTAGTATAGAAAACTGCGATGATCAAGAGCACGTACCCATAGGGTCGTCCCAACAGAATTTAACGACACAGAGTTTAATCCGTCCTAAATGGTAGTGCAGAGCGGCATATAATGTGGAAAACTTTCAAATGTCGGGATGTAATCGTTATAAATTTTATTTCTTAATTTAGGAGAAAACTGGGCTAATGGAGAATTGGAGGAACGAGATAGCAGAACGCTTCCAGGTCGGTTGCAGATATATTTTGTAAGAATGTTTTATACAGAAAATAAAGCATGCTTTCCGCGTTTGCCGTCTTATTATTAGCTGGTGCTCTGAGGATAATGCACATCTAAGTATAATCTAATATCTAATATCAAGATATCAGCAGGACGATTTTGATTCCTAGACTGCTGATGCATCGGACGGATAGGACGAGGTGCCCATGTTGAACATGGACGCATGATCAGGCGGGATAGATGGACTTCGCTGG
This sequence comes from Gymnopilus junonius, assembly GCA_015501075.1. Taxonomy (NCBI): domain Eukaryota; kingdom Fungi; phylum Basidiomycota; class Agaricomycetes; order Agaricales; family Galerinaceae; genus Gymnopilus; species Gymnopilus junonius. The sequence continues at coordinate 14,089 of JADNYJ010000529.1, read as the reverse complement.
TTTTCACTTTCCAAAGTCAGTAGACTTTCCTCCGATTCATGGCGTTCTATCTCCCTGAAGTCTGAGGAGGCATAGGCTTGTAGTCGCCGTGACTAACTCACATTGAAGAAGATCACTTGACAAAGTGAGAAACATACTGTCCAGGCCCAGCTACTGCGAGCCAATCAAGCCTTCTGGGGACACATTCATTGCGTCGGAGAGGTCCGATGAGGGAGCGGACATCATTCGGATCCAGAAACGACTGGACGTTTTTAAAACTTGCCGGCAATTTCAGCCAGATCAAAACGCTCTTTTCTTGAAGTGTCTTTCCCCCCGTATTTTATACCAACAGAGGTTTTCAGAGCAATCTGGTCGTCTATTTAACGTAAATATTCTTCTTCCCTTTAAGAATTCTCGCAAAGTGGGCAATAAAGGAGCTCCTTCTTTACATTTATTTAGACCAGATGTTAGGCGCATAGTACATGCGTAATTAGAGAGGGAATTTAGTGCTCTAAAAATGAGGGATCCCCGGATCTCGGACCATAGTAAGGACCAGACGTCGACCTTCTTTGAAAGCGGCAAGGGTAGTCCGTGTAAATTTGAATTTTAAAATGTTGGCACTATTTAAGGAGCGCTCTCTGGTCCATAATTATGCCGACTTGCGCCGAGCTAACGTTGATGAGCCCCATGACAGGGAATTATCGTAGGATGGGGTTGTTAGACTAAGACGCCGCGTTTCGACTTTCTGTTCATTGTCTTCCTCAACGGCATGTCTAGGATCAAACTTTGGACAGGCTTGGGCACATGCTATCGATACCACATTGACCGTATCATATGGCTTATCAACTCGCGGTCATTATACTAGTTGACGATTCGGACTTCGACAAGTGACCGGCTGACGAGCGCTTAGTTCATTGAAATCCAGCGCTAGACGTAGACGAGGGCTGCAAATGGGTACAATGCAACATTGCCTTCCAGTTTGCAGTTGGACCCGGGTCAGAAATTGAATTTCGGAACAAAGGTTCTTCAAATTCTGACTCTTGTGAGTTGCTTGTGAGAATTCTTTGAAGTACCGGGCACCGGTACCAAGTCAGGCGACGATATGGTCGTAAAATAACGGCAACGTGCGTCGTTGAATTCAGGAATGTCAAATTTTTTTAAGATATCTTAATTAATGAGAGAGTTTACACATCAGATGTGTGTTCCAGAATCAACTGGTGCCGTATTCATCGGTGATTTTTTTGTGGAATCCATGAAATACATGTGAACCTATACAAGTATGGTTTCTAGACAGCACAAGGCTCCAGCCGACCTAAATTCAAGCTTGTTAATGGATGCAGTCTATTCAACATGACGGCTTCACGCGGGGGTCAGTCCAGGCTGATACCATGACGTCAATGGTATAGTTGATCGGAGTTACCCGGAAAGCATGGCAGGCTTTTTTCCTTGTGAGTCAAAGCCGACACGCGAACTCCCGCCTTGCTTCCGTCATTGTCAGTCAATGGTCTTTACGCTTTCAAGGCAACTTGGCAGTAAGTAAGCCCTCTGTCTCTCGTCCAGTCTCTGATTTTTTAACTGCAGGTACATGATGCTTAATTTCAGGTATGTTAAGTGTTACATCACGGGATAAACAACCTTCAGGACACTTTCAACTAACCCAAAATTATTTCTTTCCAGGTCGGGCCCTCCAGTGCCTGGTTCAAATCTTGTTTTTCTAGTGACCCCAATCCAACTCGCTCTGCCCAAGCGCCCTTCCATTCAATAAGCATCATTTGATACTTCCACCCATCTTCTTCATCAAACCTTCCACCTCTCGCTCTTTCATCTCGACCTTCGCATATGAGGATGAATTCGTGAACCTCTGGGACATTGATTTGATACCACTCAGGATTTACAAATACGACGCCAAGTTCGCGCCCATTGCGACCATAGATACCAACCCGAGTGCGTGTATTTTTGGGTCCTTGTGTCCCCAAACCTGGCATTGGAGGCCCGAAGTCATCAGCTTCGAGCTTGGGCGGGCGAGGTTCGTCAAGCCTAAATCGTACGGAGACGGTCCAGAATTGGAGAAACCCGGAACCAGGATTTGGGTTGTGACTATCCTCGTAGTACTCTGGTGCGCCCAACAATTTCCGAGGTGTGGGTGTAGTACGAGAGCAATCGAGTGGGAATCGGTTCTGAGTTCTTCCACCATAAAAGTTATGGCCCTTAGAGAAAGAATACCCCGAATTCGAGACCAAAGTGTATTCTTCCGAATCGTGCGCCCTGCGTTGGTACCAAATGATCCAGGTGCGTTCCTTGAGCGCATTACGGACATTTCTAACGCTTCGATTATACCAGTTCCAGATGTTCGGCCAAGCCTCTCCCATCCATCCAGCCCAACTCCAGCTCGGGGCGCAGGGTATTGTGGTAAAGTCGCGGACTCGGCGTTGCTGCGGCGCTTGTGATGCCCAAAGCAGGAACCAGTCGAAGAAACTATCAGGTATCCCATGGCATAAATTGGTGTCTAACTGCGTTCTGAAAAATCGAGCCATTCCAGCGAAGGCGTGGTGCACGTCTGATTGATACCCCAGTGCTAGCTTGGAGTAACCCTGGATCAATCCTTCGTACTGGCCTATGTTGTCTGGGTCCTTTGTCTTGCGATCGGCAGGCTCGCTTTGGTCTTCGTCGTACCCTTCCTCACAGACGACGTCTTCTCGCCATTGGTCCGTGCCTTTACACCTAAAGACTGTTTGACCCCCTATAAATATGAGCTGACGATTGGCGAAACGGTGTTCTTGGTAGCTGAAAATGCTGTATTTTAAAACGTTATAATAATCGCGAAAAATGGCATGCTTACGTCCAACCACGAGTAAAATAAACTTCATCTGCGATATAGTCCTGGAATGTTTGCTTATACGCGAGCCTAAGTCCGGGATAAATTTCCTCAATCGCTTGCGTCTCGCCGCGTGAACCAGGATACAACCCAGGAATACCTGCTCGAGCGTCTTTCCCAGCCGCTGCGACGATGGCCAAAAAAGCTGCACCATAAACTAGATCCATCTTAGAGATGGCGTCCATCTTGCTTCCTCCCTTCTGATCATCGTCCTGAATAATGCACAAACTATCAACCCAGAGATAGCGCAAATCCAGCCTTCTCACAACCTCCATTGCGTCCTGCACCGTTTTAGGAATTTGGTTATAGTACTGTGGTCGTGCTAGTCCTCCGGGCCTTTGTAGGTCTGATAAGTTGTTCAGTAGTAATCGCAGGATCGTCTTCGGATCTATGGGCCCCCATACATAGCTCAATGTCACGTACTTGCATTCATGGGGAGCGAGGACGACACAGTTATCGATGACATCGATCAAACGGAAGGAAGGAATCTCGTTTGTTGGATGTTCAACCGGTCTACCAAGCATAGGTGAAATGTCGCACTGAGATCCATGCGCATTCTCACACATTGACATCCAGTTTCTGACGATGGAAAAGTCGATTTCATCTTTGATGAGTCGAGGTAAAGATGCTTTAGATATAGTAGGAACATCATTGGCCAAGATGGTGATTTCTGGGAAGAGGTGAAGTCGACGACCTGCTGAGGGTAAACCATCGCCTCCTTCTTTCTGAGCAGAGGGGTTGAGAGTACGAATATGATCTGTTGTGCGCCAGTCCAATGTAACTTTGATCCGTTCCCCATCTTCATAGGTTGGGAGTGCTGGCCCGAGAGCCTGAAGGACCAATCGGCAGAGTGGACAACTAGCCTTCAGTTTGATCTCGTCGACGAATCCAAGTTGAATAGTTCCGGATCCACTCCTTTCTTCATCCGAGTCGTCTTCGTCTGAGAGGGCTACGAATTGTCGGGGTGTGAGCTGAAGTCCTCGACAGATATTGCAAAGAGAGTCTCCAGATTTCGCCAAGTTTGAGGGAACAGGCAGTAAGGGAGGAGCCGCGACGCCGCCACTGGCAGTGCCATCATCATGGTCATCATCGCTGTCTGATAAGGGCTCCCACATGGCCGGACCATCGTCGTCTTCCTCGCGGTAAATGCGTAGTCGGTCCATCGATACAGCGCTAGTAGATCAAAGCAGTAAGTGGGTTGAATAGAAACCAGAGGACCACTGGAACGGATCGGATTCTTAAGCGGACTATTATATTATATTGACTGTCATTAGGCTGTTTAGGGATATAAAGTAAAGTTTCTTCCATCCCGCTGACCTTTTTAAACTGTTACTCATGAGAATCACATAGCAAGGAAGGATGAAGGCCTATGATTAGGCGATAAGGTAAGCGCTCATAAAAGATTGGCGCTAAATAATAGGGCACAACGGGACTGCAATTCATTCTGCGTCTGATGATTAGCATTAAATTTTGAGGAGGCGACGGTTGCTACCAGTACGTGCCGATCGCTGAGTGGGGTAAGATGCCGGTTATCTTCTATATCTTCTACATTCCCTCCTTCTTAACATACTTAGAAGCAACGAAGGAACTATAGGTGACGTGATGTGATACATTCATCCTGTCAAATGTAAATAGGTACCTGTCCAAGGACATTCACACTTACGTTTCGTAAATAGCCTTCCATAGACTCCTTCAAGTCTTTTGAATAACGTTTGGATAACAATCTTACCTTATCAATTCAGCTGACCATAATTCGACCAAACTGAGCTTTCAGGCGATAGATGGCTGCCGGTAAGAGCTCGCGCAATAAGTTCTTCTGAGTCTTGACAATCAGTTGACATCGGCAGCCCTAAATTACCGATTCAGAGCTATTATTGAACCTGAGCAAAACGTGCCAAATCAAGGATCTGTCCTTCTCATACTTGAGGGAAAATATCGTTCTTGGACTCTGACCATATCACTGATACCTAACTGAAGATCGGCAATGCCACCCCGCAACGATCCTTTGGGACTTGTCTGTGCATTATGCCGTGCTGGTCCATTTTCTTATGAAGGATTCCGCCAAGCCGTTTCGGAAGGGCATTACACTAATACCACGGGTTACTTCTATGTGACGACCTGGACCCAGATTTCGGAATCCATCAACAATGAGGGTTGCACTTGGTGTAACATAGTGAGACGGACCAGGGATGGGCTACCCGCAGACAAATTTCCCCTTCCCGGAGAGGAGAAAGTGGAAATCAGGATTCAGATACAGGCGGGCTTGAGGAAGAGCCTTACTATTTTTCTCAACGGCGAAAAAGCAGCAAACTATACGATCTATGCCAAACAGGGTGAATTATTTCGTACGATTGCCACGACTTTTCCGTATTTTCCTGACAATCACGCCCTTAATTGCAACTAAATTCTTCAGGTGAAGCTACTGTCAAAGAGCTTGGAAAAGAGGTCACCATCTTCAAGAAAGAGCCTTATGCAGACTATCAACGAGTAATAGAATGTGTCAAGGCATGCAGTGACCACGAACACTGCAACACAATTGAAGAGACGTACCTCCCTACTAGGGTTATCGATTGTTCCGACCCTTCCAAACCACGCCTGTTCGAAACCCAGCGGAAGATAAAAGGCCTCTATTGTACCCTCAGCTACGCGTGGGGTGGAGAGCTGCATCAGAAAACTACCACTTCTAACATCAAGACCTACATGGATGAAGGCATCAATGTCCCCGTCCCTCAGACAATCGCGGACGCCATCTTTGTTACGAATAAATTGGGTCGCAGATACCTTTGGGTTGACGCTCTCTGCATTATCCAAGACTCAAACGAAGACAAGCTCAGAGAACTCGGAGATATGGCTCATATCGATAGTGACGCCTACATCACGATTTCGATTCTATCTTCATTTCGCGCTGATCAAGGCTTCCTCCCTGACGAACGCCCACCGGATGTGCTACCATACTATATTAACAAATCAAGAGCACCCAGTCATATGATGATGGAATATGAAATACCTCGTCAAACGCCAGGCTTCGGAAAATATGAGACAGTTGTCATGCATAGACCACTTGAAAAACGCGGCTGGTGCTTGCAGGAAAGCACGCTTTCACCCCGAAGGCTCATCTTCCAGCCACCCCACCTTTCATACAAATGTCGAAGTTTTACAGAGCTCGATATCACGCGACTGTCGCCATTCAATCGCGTGTTTCAAGAGGACCAGACTGCCTTTCCCGCAGACGACCACATCATATTTCCAACCAATAAAGGAACCTCCAACCATGAGGTCGACTTTGAAAAGTTCCGTGAGCGGTGACGTCAGGTCCTCCTGAATTACTCGGGACGCCAGATTACTGCACCTTCCAACAAATTTGTTGCCTTGGCTGGTGTAGCTGAAATATTTGAATCTATCTCAAAAGATCGCTACATTGCTGGGCTATGGGAGAGTACCTTCATAGATGATCTCCTTTGGAAAATCTGGCCTCCTATGGGTCCGGATGAAGCACTTCTTCCTCGGCCAGAAGGATATCGTGCCCCAACATGGTCGTGGGCGTCTGTTGACTCCAAGTTAGATTTGGAGACATTCCGCCCCAAGACATCTGATGCACCCTATGAAGCAGAAATAGTCGAATGCAAAGTGACTCCAAAGAGCGACCTACATCTGCTTGGTGAAATTGCTGACGCAAAACTCACGTTGAAAGTTAAGATGTACCCCCTGATGCGCAATGGTCAAAAGTGTTCATTTACAGAAATCAAAGGGACCCGTACCGGTGACCAGTTTGTGAGCACTGCGTCAGCTTGGAAGTGGCTCCCTCCGATTGGCAACAGTTTGGAGCCAACTGAGGGCCCGACGAATAGCAATGATGGAGAAGAGCGAATAAGAGGGATTATATTTGATTCAACGGAGGGAACGGAACCTGATATTTCCAAGGATTTTTATGTTGTCATCCTACGTGCAGGCCGGCAATGGAGAAATCAGGGCGATTGGATGCTTGGACTGATCGTGGTGCGCGTTGATGGTGAGGTCGAACAGTATAGGAGGATAGCAAAATTGGACCTCCGGTACCACTTCCAATGGCCTGACTGGTTTGACGTGGCCCCTCTAAAGACCGTTACTTTAGTTTGATGGCATCCTTCGTAATACAGACTGAACTGAATATAACTAAGGGAATCAAACGGGTATTTGCATCTCTTGTGTCTGAATACAACATGTACATATCTAGGAGAAATTTCAGTGAGAGGACCGCAGCTGATAATCTTCCCTTCTACTTACTTTTTAGTTCACCAGGGAGTGACCTAATGCTTTCCATCTACTTGTAGGGCGGCGGACCTTCCCCTTCGCGCCCTGTCTTTAGAGGTTGATGAATTGGCCGATGTGAACCGTTTGTGCATTGGTACACGATATCAAAGACGAAGGAGAGAGCTGACGACAGGACGAGTCGGAGATAAAATTTGAGGACAGTCCGAGCAGCGAGCGAGGCCTGGACATGGGGCCTAGGCTTCGACTAATCAGTTTCATGAGTGATCCTTGCACAAACCTCACATGACTGAGTTGAGTTGACCATTTTCAGCCTTCTTTGCGTTCTCATCGGATTCTATATAGGTCTAATAACAGTTATGGTTGTTCAGGCGACACCTATGGTTACCCGTTACCCTGTCCTTTTAGAGGTGGTCACATATACTGTGACCACCTCTAAGGAGACGGCACTGCGGGGGTTTACCAATATAGAGGGGTTTAATATTTGAGTTGACAAGGAGATTGAGCATTTCAAATACGCAAATCCATGCATAAAAATTTAGTATTTTAAATGCCCAACAATATATGCAAAATTTATCCATTTGAAATCCTCGTGACAATATCTAGGACTGAAGTAGCAGTTTGAGCATTTCAAATGCAAATTTCCTCAGACTCGCCTTTCATATTTGAAATACGTCCGAAGAGAGATAATTATTTAGGATTTGAAACCCAGATTATTTGGCCAGTGTGCCGAGTATTTGAAATACGTCTGAAAAGAGATAATTATTTAGCATTTGAAACCCAGATTATTTGACCAGTGTGCCGAGTATTTCAAATCAAAGTGAACCTACGGAAATTTTCCGAATTTCAAATACAGTGTGACATGCGGAATTTCTAAGGATGGGATTCTGTATTTCAAATGCTAAAGTTTTTAGCAGCAATCACCCGCTCATCGCCCACTCGTCGCCCACTCATTGCCCGGTCAGTGCCCGCAGCCACCTTGCCTGTGGGCACTTAATTTTCAGCTGTCGCCCCTTGACTACCCATATACCACTTATACTCAACTCCCGCTCATGGACAATGGCAAGAAAAACATTCATTGATGAAAATATGTACAATTAAATAAATCCCTATCACTCCGTAAGAAAATCTGCCTGCGATGACTCAAGATATGAAACGACTGCGACATTCATTTTTGCCATCAGCTTGGGCGACTGTCGATTGAACTGCATTTGATTACGCCACTGATGGCTGTTGAGAGGTACTACGTCCCCTGAAAGTATGGCATTGCGGTGGCGGATGAACCATTCCTCACATTCTTCAGTCCATGCATCGACATTGAGGCCACTGCCGTTCCATATTGATGCTCGGGGCCACCAGGACATGATGGCTGTTTGGTCTAGAGCAAATTTATATGAGAAAGTGGATTAGAGACAGAACAAGATAACATACCGCCTTTTCCAGTGTACACATGGTAGGTGCCGCACATGAGATCCGAGATACTTTCTATTAGCTGATCATCCACCATATGGCGCCCGTTCTGATCTACGAAAACAGCCTGCTGTCCGTCAAGCGCGCTCTGAGATGGACCTTCAAAGACGACAAAATTTGGCAGAATCTCTCTGGCCAAACGAGCAACAATTCCTCCATAGCATAGAGCAATATGGCATTCGGGTGTGGAGAGAACAACTTCATCTCTGAGTGCCTCATACCGTGCATAGTCCGCAAGATCAAACATATAATTAATATTGTAAGCACCAAGAAGAGGAGTCGAGGTTCGTGGAGGGAGGTTTCGAGGAAGAGACCTGGAAACAGGAGCGAGAGTGCGGAAAGGAATTCCATGGTCTACAAGATATTCGAGGACATCCAGTTCAGAAGGGCCCAGACATCGACGTATAATCTCCAAAGCAATCATCAGGTAAACAGCAATGTACCACAATCCTACTGCGTCTTTCCGTGGGCATAAGAGACACTTTGGTATACCGTCAAAGTATCTGATTTCAATCCAAAAGTGGACTTCCTGGATGCATTTCAGTGCACGATTATTATCCGGGCTCAGATCCCAGTATTTCCCAGGCACATCATGGAATGGTCGCTCAGAGGAAGAAAGTACGTGTAGAAAGTCAGCTACCGGAGGCTGTTCAGTTTCCAAGTTGGCAAGCCTATTTCCACCCATGGAATAGAGCACAGTTTTCCATGTTTTGAACCTGTGATTTCCGGTGTCTGCAAAATGGTCAGAAAGGCCAGCTTCATGAGCCTCATTGGCCGTGTAGCCATAGTGGTAAAACATCAGTTCATCAAAGGTATCCTGTGCGGCAAGGGTTGGAATAGTTGATGCCAAAGGAGTAAGGGCAAGGACATCATCTCTCGAGGCCATAAACAGATCCAAGTCATGATCCTCATCCTCTCTCAAAGCATCTTCAGAGTGGTGGCCATGGTCTTCCGAAGTATCTTTGGAGGTAACAATATCCTCAATGAGAGGTGCCAACTCCGACGCAGACATAGTAGGAGGTCCGTCAGCTGCAAGAAGCACAGAATTGGTACCCTTTTTGTTGATGTCTTCTCCTTGAGCCAATTTTGAAGGTGCGCCTGACATAATATCGCGCGGAATATGTTCGTCGACCTCCATATCTGAATCATGATTGAGGGCAATGGTAGTCGGAGATGGTGGATGATCACAAGGGATTTCAATCGCAGTGCCAGGAACTGACCGAATGGAGGTTAACTCTTCGTCAGGGACTGGCTCTGCTTGACTATAAGGAGCAGAGTTCTTTGTGGCTGCTTGAGGAGCGGAAAACAGCTGGTTGGAAGGTATAAAGGGAGAAAAGTCATCAGACTCTGAGTCCGAGTCCCATTCCTTCTGATTAGACGTGAAAGTCTCTTCGTCTTCATTTGGATCGAAACTCCATTCAGAGCAGCAATCCCATTCCTTGTCGAATGAGTCAAAGAATTTCTGATCATTTGGGATGGTGGCCCATTCCTGCTCAATCTGTCCTTGGGTCATGATTGTGCGAACACAAAAACCCGAGTCATCCGCCTTTTCCCAAGTATAAACTTTTGGTCCTCGCTTTCCTGGTGTAGGCTTATGAACTTGCTGTTTTAAGGAGTGGAGACACTCAGCTCTCTTTGCCTGAGTCTCCTTGAGCCGCCGAAGTGCGTGGTTTTCTTTGCGCTGCTGAAAGAAGGCGCGCATTGTCTCTCCTGGATGCTGATGAGTATTAGGCTTTACCGGAGGAAAAGAGTCGAGGGAAATGCTAGGAAAATGAGTGGCTGGCCTTGTCGAGCTGGAAATATTCTGGCTTGCACAGAGCTGCGGAATAAGTGGTCGGGCCCATGACAATGAATTATTGAGGGTGAAAGGAGGGCGACCCCAGAATAGCCAAATCGGAATCTGGGCTTCAATCATGTGAGGCACCAATACAGCCCATGCACATGTAGTCACGTCGACAATACACCCCAGGCGCTTTATATGAGGACTGACGAAGGGCTCGATGCATCGAATCCACTCTCGATGGACATTTATGCCAGCATTTTCGAAGACTGTGGCCAATGAAATATTAAAGTGTGGATTGGAAGGGTCGACCTGACAAAGGGTAACGAGAAAGGCCATGTAGCTCATGTATATGACAAAAGTGCTAATAGATTCTGTAATGGCGGTACGTGCTGCCACCTCACTCTTGTGCACTTCAAAATATCCAAAGGACCCAGGCTTCTCGGGGATGTTCCAAAGACCTTTAGATCGGGGGCAGGTCTTGAACACATGTACGGACAATGCATGAGCAGCAGCCTGTGATGTCTGCTCAAAGTTTTTCCAAAGTTTCTGGACCTCGCGGGGAAGATGCCAGCCATATCTATCGTGTTCAAGATGCATCCGGTCTACGGGGGTCCCAAACCATGATTTGAAAGGACCGATGAGGGGAGCAGCAGGTAGGAACGCCAGATATGGATATGAGGCCAGCGACCAGCGGCAGTTGCGGCGCTCAGATGGCAATGACAACAGGGAGGAGTTGGAAGGAGGATGGATCTGTGGAGGAGGATTATGCGAATTGGGAGAGGTGAAATAGAGGCCAGAGTTAGAAAATTCGAATTCGGCGGAAAATGACCGTGCAGGCTGAGGCCAAGAAGCTATCAGAAGCACGTAGTGAGTACGGATAAAAAATGCCAAACAGTGCACATACTCATGATGTCCAATGGTAGTGTATAGGATAGAGATCGGGCAAAGGAAAGGCCAAGAATGCCAAAGTTTTCGTCACAAAACCTGCAAAGAAGTTCAAACCAGTGGTCGAGGAGTCCAGAAAATCTGAGTAACTGGCACCAACTTTGCCATTACACAACGTGCAAAGCTCGCCAGAAAAAGTCCACAAAATGACGAGTGAGGAGAGGTCTACTTTGCTGTTACACAACACGCAAAGCCGACAGATAGGGACCAGGTACACAACACGCGAAGCCGACAGATAGGGACCAAGAAGAGAGAAAAAAGTTGAAGGTCGACTTGTCTACTTTGCTGTTACACAACATGCAAAGCCGACAGATAGGGACCGGGTACAACGCGAAGCCGACAGATAGGGACCGGGATAGATATGACAGAGAGAAAAAAAGTTGACTTTGCCATTACACAACCTGCAAAGTCGATTCTGGAGAGGAGATGTAGCAACTTGAACTGCTGTCGACCACACAGGATAACAGGGAGCAGCCAAACAATCTGCAGCCAAACAGCCTGCAGCCAAACAGCCTGCAGCCAAACAGGAGACCACCAAATACAGATCTGATTCCAACTCCGCGTCATCGCGTCATCGCCGACAATTCTCCCTCTCCTTCCTCATTTTCAGGTGCCCGATTCATATGGATTGCTCCGATGAATCGGGGCCAATGCTCTATGCTTCCTCCTCTGGCTCATGTCCCGACCAAGACCCAGAATTCGTATGCAGTGCTGCGACGAATCTCACGGTCACTATTTCTACCCTCACTGGTCCTTTTTTCACTGGCTCATGTCTCCAGGAATCAGGATTCGTATGCAGTGCTGCGACGAATCTTGCACTCATTATTTCTGCCCTCTTTGGTCCTCTTTCACCAGCTCATGTCTCAACCAAGACCCAGGATTCGTATGCAGTGCTGCGACGAATCTCGCGGTCACTATTTCTACCCTCACTGGTCCTTTTTTCACTGGCTCATGTCTCCAGGAATCAGGATTCGTATGCAGTGCTGCGATGAATCTTGCACTCATTATTTCTGCCCTCTTTGGTCCTCTTTCACCAGCTCATGTCTCAACCAAGACCCAGGATTCGTACGCAGTGCTGCGACGAATCTCACAGCCAATTTTCTATGCTCTTTGGTTCTCTTTCACTGGCCCATGCCTCTACTAAGACCTAGGATTCGTACGGAGTGCTCCAACGAATCTGTCGGTTGTTTTCAACTCAGATATTTTCCTTGTTCCTTATACTTCTAATGCAAACTTGCATTCCTTGATGGTACGTTTTATGAGCACTCTGTAGATGTTAATGCTGGATCTAATCAGGAATATAGAATTACGCCTTCCTTCTCCTTCTTGCCTAGCCTTCCCCTTGCGGTCCGAACAGCTTTCTCAAACCCTCATCACTCATCGTCATCAATCCAGATTTTCATCCAATTCAATTTCTCCTTTGAGATTTCGAAGTCGTCTTTGATGATGCGAGGCAATCCCTTGAGCCACTCTTGGTCGTATAGAATCTTTGGGAGTCCTTGGATTTCAGGACGCCTAGATTCACCAACATCTCCTCTCCACGTCCTCCCGAGAGGCTTGGATCCCTTTTTGGAGAACAGATGTGCATCTTTCCTCTGCGCGTCGAGGATTTCCATCTCTTTTGACATTTCTCGTCTCCATGGCATAGCATTGACGCGATAACCACCTGACCTGCGGCATCGACTTCGCTTTCATCAGAGCTCATCCACCTTCGCCAAGGAGTTCTATCACATGTAGCAACCATTCCCAAACGAAGCGATCTTTTGCCCCCTGATCCTTCTTGATTGAGATCATCCGTTGAAGTGTTTCCTTTCACTGGGCAAATCTCTGCAATAGGCATCTGTCGTCATTCATTTTGCAATGCACATTCACAAGGAACTTACAGCTAGCCGTCTCGTTGTGGCGTGTGCCACCTTCTCTGCGTTGTCACGTTCGATGGCCATCCGCTCTTCGATTTCGCTCGACATTCAACTTCACCATCCTCCTTGACTTTGGGCTGCGCCTTTCTCCAAATCCACCTTAAATGTTCCAATCATTGAATGATGAGTTCCTGGATATAATCATTTGAGCATTCGGTCAATGATTCGAATTTATCGTCCTTGTCTTCTTCCCAGTAGTGTCTGACTACCTCAACCATGAGCTTGATGACGGCCTTATTCCAATTGCTCGTCAGTTTGTGCCGCAAGTCAATATGAAGGTCCTCCGGATCTGGGCCTTTCTCATCATCATCCATAAATTCCTCAAGCTCTTCATCCTGCATTGCCACATGGCTGACGAACTCCTCATCTCTATCAAACTGGAATTTGTCTTTGAAGGTGTCACGGACCAGCTCCTGGTGTGATTAAGTATCAGCATATCCTCACCTGGCAGACGAAACTCACGCAATATAAATGTCTTTGCGACTTCGTTTTGGTTGCCTTTTCTTTCATCAATTTTTCATTCGGCTTCTTCTGCCTCTTGCGACGAGGGGTGTTATTACCACTGCTATTCCCGGGTGAAGATGACTGAGCCTGTATGGCATTCTTGAAGACTTCCCCTAACAATTTTGTCATGGTTCTCATTGTGAGAGGGGCATCTAACTCTCTTCACTACCATCACTGCTGGAGTCTTCATCTGGAGGGGTCGAGTGTGTTTCATTTTCTGTTTACCTTGCCTTTTGATTTAGATGGGGTGCGTATTTGCGTATCTTCGCCTCCATCAGATTTCATGGAATCATCGCTGACGGCCGTCGTCTTCACGGTCATTGCCCCCTCACCATTATTGCCTCTTACTTCCAGTACCACAGCTCT
>JADNYJ010000528.1:0-21638 GCA_015501075.1 Gymnopilus junonius | reverse complement strand
CCAATCCCAAAATCCCCAACTCCTGCATCGTCTCCAGCGTCCTAAACCTCTTCGCCTCAAAACTCATCTCCCTCGGCAACCTCAACAACGCACTATACAACACGCTCTCATACACCGTCAGGGTGCTCATCAGCGTATCCTCCTGATCCACATATCCCACCCCCACATGGTCCCGGAACTCCCTATCGCTGACCTCTCTCCCGTTTACGAGCATCGTCCCTGTCACGAACCCAACTTGCGCTTGCGCGCGAGGATATCGAGTAATGTGGATTTTCCGGCGCCCGAGGCGCCCATGATGGCGAGGACTTGACCGGGTTGGACAGAGCCGGATATGGAGGACAGGATGCGTTGGCCGGAGGGGAGGGTGTAAGTGAGGTCGGAGAAGTGGAGTGAGGCGGGATGTGTTCAGTCATGAGCTTGGTGGTTTCGTTCTCGGGAGGCGGATTTGACCTAGGTCGGAGCCTTTGTTGCTGCGGCCCGAGTACCAGAGGACTGGAGGAGAAGGGAGGGATATGAGTGAATAACGTAGAAAAAAAAGGATGCATGGCTTACTTAGGAAGGAAAGGAGGACGAAGAGGAGGCACCAGCGACGCTGAGCCCGACCCATAGTCTGTTATCCGGTTTGGGAGGAGGCTAGGAAGACATAGATAATCAGCATCTTCAAAAAAAGACATAGAGCAATTAAAATGAAACACTCACAACATATCCAGGAACCTGTGAATAATGCAAACACTCACCACCCTCACACATCAGCGTGATATAGGGATCGCCGAACATCTGATCAATGAGGTCGTTCATCGCCGGTTCCTCAAATCGACACCCCTGGCCTGATTTACAGCTGAACTTGGCTGGACCTTTAATCTCCTCCGTTAAGAAGTCCGAGATATCTATACAAACAAACACACAAGCGTAAGCACCCACTCAAAGTGAAAAAAGGGCAAAGAAAAAGAAATCAAAACGGATACACACCAACACTCCCGTTCTCCCCACAGATAAACCGTCCCGGGACACATTTACACTGGATCTTCGCACAATCGTACACCGTGCTGTTGGTGCTATACCCCGGCGTCGTCGTGGAAGTGCACTCGTCCAACGCGCAATAGAAGGACTCGACTTGCGCAGTCCAGAATTGGAACGCGCAGCTCGCATCGGCGGCAGTGCAACTGAAGGTGACTTGGGGCGGGCGGTCCGGGAGCATGTCGAGGATTTTACGGTCTAAAAAGTGAGAGAATAAGGGGAGAAGATCAGTAGAGTGAGAGGGGAAGGGAGGAGGGACGTACTGGTGACATCACAGAATTGGTGGTTGTTGAATACCGTTTCGCCGCCTTTGTAGCACGTCATGTTGGCTACTTCCTCTTCTTCGCTGATAACGCCTCCTGCGAGCGGGAACCCGACGCAGGCGTTATCGTTCTTGCATACTAGAAAAGAAAGAAAAGGGTGAGATTGAGATTAAGTATGATAGAGATCACATTTAAGAAAAAGGTGGGGGAGTTTGGGGATTGTCAGTTCTGATTTTGGTCCGCAGTTCAAAAGAGAACGAAAGATCAGGATTAGATAGACAGAGCGCCCAATGGCCGGTACTCTGACCCCCTCCCCAAGATACAAACGACCAATCAAAAGCCAGCACCAGAGAACCCATTTTCTGGGAAAAGCCGTTGCAGAACCCAGTTCTGCGTCGGTTTTTTGGAAAATCATGGTCTCACAATCAATCAAAGAAGAACGAAGGTGAGAGCGAACAGACAGCCCGGCACAGAGCCCCCTCTCCTTGAGTGAATTGTTAAACAATTCTCACCATTACAATTAATACCCTCCCAACCATCCTTACACTCGCACGATTTCCCGTCTTCCCTCGGTCGACGATGTTCACCATCCGCTAGCGAGTCACATTCTGTCGTATGGAAAGGGGTTAACGCTCAAGATCGCAAGGGAAAGGGGTATAAATGGCGTACGGGGCTGCAAACAGTCAATCCCAGCCCATCCAGGCGGGCAATTGCACTGCCCATTGTATTGACTACATTCTGCGAACTGGCCACACGTGAAGGCAGGAAGCATGCAGTTGAAGCACGGAGGACATTTCGCTGTACAATAGGAGGGAGAAGATTAGGCTGCTTTAGTCTGGTTCGAATACCCTCGTTTGCACTTGCCTGGGGGTATCATATCCGCTAACGCATTATAATCCTATGCAAAAGATATAACGCGTTAGCTATACACCTACAACTCTCCAAAGAAACAGGCCAGCTCACAGTCTGCAGCAATGAAGTACGATTCGACGGCGTCATAGGCCTGCTGCCGATATGCAGCCTGACCATATGACGTGTTGGTGTTGGCATTGAGCGCCGCGACCTCTCCTACCAACAAAAAAAGCAAAGATACGGGTAAAATTCGCATAGACAAAGCAGTCGCTGCCCTGCCCATGGCAGACTTGAGACAGGAAGAGAAAGAGACAGTCGTGGATGCGGTGAGTCCGATTGCAGTGACGACCAAATGGCAAAAGCAAGTTGGTCTGGAACTGCGCCGCGGTCCGTAACTGTCACCGTAACCGTCAATGTGACCGGGTAACACGCTACCGCTTTGCCGCTTTGAGTCCTGACGCATTCGAGAACGTTTTCTCAATTCAAAGAAACTGTCAACAAACTCTAGGCCTCTTCATAGTGTTGCTGGCAAGTTAGCTAAGCCAAGCTAAGTCGGCAAACTCATTTCAACTTGTCTGCACAAGTCATGCCGAGTTCAACTTGCAAGCTCAATCGAGTTGGCTCATAAATGGCACATGACCTGTAGTAGCCAATGAAATCCCTAAATCTCATCAACGAGTTACGATCACTTCTATCTACCATATTCATTATGCTACTAAAGAGGCCGTGGCATCTAGGCTAATGACGCCTCACAGGCATTTTGAAGGAGGCTGGAAAGTTCTTCAATTCTGTCAAGCCTGAGGCCTGAGGAGTTCCTCAATTGCATATGGCGTAAGCTTACCATCTATTCTATAATCTTCTTACCTCACTACAAAACCTTCCATGAAGTCTAGACGACATTGTTTGAGTGAATATTTGTGACACTGTAGCACTTCCAGAAGTTTTGGAAGGATGTGATTTTGGCAGTTACAATGCTTTTACATAAGTAAAACATTGTTCTTTTAGAGGACGTTCTTGTAATGCTCTGTGATCCCACAGCATCTCAACATGTCTGCAATCAGGACAATGGCGTGCTTGTTCGGCTTGGTCCGGCTCTGCAGTCAAGCTGATGGCATGCTTGTCTGGCTTTATCTGGCATATTCTTCTGCCATGTTCTTTTTCTTCAACAAACCATTGGTTCTTGTCATAGCAGTATTCTCTGTTTGTTGTTAAATTTTACTGCTGTGAAACTTGTTTTGTATGTATAAATATTAATGGGCTTGTTTGATGGAAATATGTTTTTGGAAGATGGCTGTGAATGGAGCCCTAGTGCAAGGCAGTTATATTTAGATTCAGATTATTTTTAAATACTGTATCTTATCCACTGATATAAGTGGCATCCCTCTGCTGCTTATATAATATAATAAGTTACAGGGCCACTGGAATTAATGTTTGAAAGTCTGGTCTGGTCCAGTTTTTGGGTGCCCAAGGACCCTAACCAGACCGAGACCAGTTAGGTAAAATTAGAAATGTCTAAATAACTGGACCGGACTGCAACTAACTGGTCTTGATCAGTCTTGTGCAGTTATTTGCAGTTATATAACTGGTTTTAACTGGTTACAGTTATAACCAGTTATCAACCAGTTATAACCATTTTTTGGCATACATAATTGTCTCATAGTTTAAACTAAATGAATCACAATTTTTACGGTCAAAACGAGCTCAAGAACATCACAAACGGTTGAGAAATGATAAAATTAGAGCAGATTCAACAATTTTTGCGAGTATTGCAATAACTTTCTTAATTCTCAACCGAATTTTACGTTTTCTGGGTCGTTCAAAAGCTATAATATGTGGGTATAAGCGTGCAAAATTTCAGAATTTTATGACTGGTCCTAACTGGTTAAGACCAGTTTTAAGCAGTTACAAAAATTCTAAAATTTGGACTAACTGCTAACCAGACTGTGGTTTATGGTTACAATGGTTAGTATATTTTGCGGTTAGCATCAGTTAATGCAATATGAACTTCAACAAATGCCTCATGTGCCAGCAGTGTGTGGCAAAAGGCAGCTATATTTAGATTTGACTTATTATTAGTATCTGGAGCTGGGTGTGTGATTATATCAGCAGCGTTCCTCCGCCGCTTACATAATCTAATATCTGTGCCAAGGTACTATCGGATTTGCTGTTCAAGGTGTGTTCTATTTTATTCTGAAGGGCATATATTTAAATTTTACCTATCATCATATATAGATGGTCTAATACTATTTGTGAAGTAGGAAAAGCATTGTCCTGCCATGCGAAGCAGTGGCCCACTAAAACAAGTCGGTGTTGGACAGGCAAGATAGACAAGGTCACGTGTATATACATGCAACTTGCAAGTTGATCCAAGTTCAGCTTGAGCTTGGCTTGGGTCATCAAGTTGTCGAACTTAGTGTCCAAGTTGAGTTAGCAATGAGTTCAGCTTGGCTTGCCAGCAACACTACCTCTTCAAATGATGCTTGAAGAACTGCAGTTCTCAAAGAAGTTGGGCTTGGCCTTTTGAGTTCCTACACATTCAAAAATACAAGCTCAAGGCTAGAGCCAGAGCCAGAGCCTGCTTGGAACCTGTGGACGCCTGAGTCTATGCTGGAGCAGTAGGGAATTAGCTCTGGGGGATGATTCAGCATTAGAAGAAGAAGAAATAATTGCTCAATAATTCATTGCTCTGGAGACATCAACTGTTTCTTGCTCAGGACACAACATATGTCCTCCCTCCTCTCACCATCTGAGATCTCATAGGACCAACTCTGCAACATCTGACCCCCATCCCTGCCAGTGCAGAGAAATTTAATCTTTACTAGTCACCACTTGAATCAGCTCATCGGTCCTTCCGAAGCAGTGGAACTTGTGTTGGAGTCACCATGAAATGAAGAAGGAAGATATAGCCCATCATAGTACATCCTATGGGTATCAATGGCTTGCCCGGTCATACTCCCTCAGCTGCTTGCCAGCGCATATCATCCCTCCCATTTTTCCCTCCTCCTTCAGAATCTCCTTGGGTGTGTCTTTTACTACCCTGACTCTGAAACACATAATTGAATAGTGATCAGTAGGGCACAAAGGTACTTTAAGATGCAGTTACAGCTACGCGCATGAAGATGATCCCCTAGACAAACAAAATGGCCCCAATACAATGCCGATAGCAATTCTTAGAGTTTATATCAGCCCTGTAAGGGAGATCATGAACATGGGTACATATTGAAGGTAATTAACTTGGAATGGAGCACCGGATGCATGGAAGCACCTGCGATTAGATGACAATGGCACCCAACAATGGCTATATTTAGCTCGCTGAAAAGAAGACTTATCCATGCAATGAAATCAACTTGATGGCCCTTGCATCCTCCAGGCCCAATACCTTAAATGGTAAAACTTCAATTATCTGATGGTAAACGACCCTATGGACTGAGTTCTGACTGCAAATTGACCCAAAACAACCACAGACATCATTCTGCAACCAAACTTCATTGGTTTCCAACATAAAATTTCTCTAGATTACTTTCTCCTCCCTCGTTTACCACTTATAAAATTTTATTCCTCTCCATTTAGCCTTTAAAATATGATCTCTCCATGTGCTCTCCCATTGTTATTCGGTCCGATAAATTTTCACTTTGTTTATTTCAATTCTCCTTCTCCCTGGAAATCTTTGCTTATCTGCTATAGTATAAATACTAGACCTGTGTACTGTAGTTCCCCAGTGAATTTTACTGCACAAATCAGCATAGAAGCAAAAAAACTGAGCACCAGAAGTCACTCAAAACACCTCATTTTATCGAAATCTCTCTCTACCTTTTCTTCAACTCTATACATTGGAATCCTTGTCTATTCCGAAGTTATACACTGCTATACATCATCTATATATGCCTACACATGTTTTCGGATCCTCAGACAAACAGAGTTTGTCCCGGAGTCCATCTATCAACTCACATGACCTCACATCATTTCAGCCCATTAATGGTATTAGTGCTATCCTAACGCTTGTATGTCCAATCTACCCAGCCCAATGGATAGGTGGTGACATATGCTTGGGTCCTATTGTAAGAATGACTTTGAAATGTATACCCATCACGATGGGTAAGTACCTGCCCATCATATTTTTGTACATATACTGGAACTTGGTGCCCTTAACTAGCTTCACACATCAAGAACTCAGTGGATTCAGAATGTCCTGGATGTGTCTGAATCCACTTGAGTCTCCCACATACCCAGTCACTGCCGCTCAGCCATGTTTTAATTTATCTCCCATCTCTCACAATACATCAAATGTTGAATGTTACTCAAGGTTCAGACCTTTTGCCTGTCAAGATTACGATATTAATAATAGGTGCCCATGCATTCTCATGCATAACTTGGAGCACATCAAACCCCGATTGATAAATGCAGGATAGGATGGGAAGTAGGCCTCATGTTATTGCTTCTATCAGTGTTTTGGTTTCTTTTTAAGTTTTAAGTTCATTTGTTCCCCATTGACACCCTGGGGCCTTGGACGTCCAACATCCAAAGGTCCTGGGTCCATTCTGCAAGATCATCGCTTCTCCTTTATGGAAGTACCAAGGATCAACAGTTTTGCATTTACTAATTTCAAAGACTCCGTATCTAGGTTATAGCCTACATATTTCATCTGCTGGTTTACCGTTTAGCTAGAATGCACATCAAATTGTAAACAGAATAATATCAGACATAGCCTAGCTATATGCGTACATACAATTGAGAGTCATACTTTATCAAGCAAGACCTTCAGGTCATGTACGTAGATACAATGAGACTCAAAGAAGAATGAATGAAAAAAAAAATCTTTAGTGGTCCCTTCAAAGAACCAACATCCAGATGGACGCAATGGCAAAAGACATCGCATATGGCATGTTTTGTGGAGCAGAGAGCAGATAACTCACTGATGATGTGGTGGATGTAGTCAGGGCCAGAGATGTACTGCTTGAAGAGGGGGCCATATTAGTAGCAGCTGGTGTGTTCATAGCGCAAGTGGATGCATTGGCATTGCCTGTAGTCAGAGACGCTGCACTGCCACTACTAGCTGCTGTCTTCCCTGTGCTAGTAGACCCCGCCTTGCCTGCACCCATCGAAGCTGGGGTACCTGAACTAGCAGACAATGATGGTGATATAAGACAGCCAGCTAACATCAAGCCATAAACCATCAATATATATTCAAACTTGCAAAAGAACTGGAGGAGCAGACACTTACCAACATCCCACACATTGCAGAGATCACTGACAATATCAGATACTGCTTGGCCGATTGCAATAGATGCACACCCGGGTTGCCAAAAGCGCGAGAGCTCCAGCTGTGAGCTCAGGTACCACAAATGCTGCAACTTTGTCAATACCCTCAACGTCATCGGTGGGTTTCCCATCTGCACAGAGCACTCCGAGGACTGTGTTGATGTCACTATTTGCATTGCAGGTGGTTGTGATGATGTCGTTTTGACCAGGACAGGACTGGGTGACTTGGTTGGTACCACAGACAGTGTCAAAGTTTCTGGTAGTCTGCTGACTGCACGTAAAACAGAACATAAACCTGGATGTAAGGTAGCATTCATTATAGTCATTCCATGCAAAAATAAGGAAGAGAAATTTATGGTGCATTAGTAAAGGTTTCAGGTTCAAAACATAAACAACTTGATGTGAGGAAAGGGTTGAAGCCGCCCATGGCCAGAGGGCACAGTGATGCATCTCCAGAGGATGATGCATTCCCAGGTGTCCCTTCGAAGCAAGCTTGCCCACATACCACCAAAGACTGGGCTGAAATTTCTCGAGTAAAAGAGAGGAGGAGGATGGAAGTAGAAATAAGACTGAGCATCTCGAGGTTGGCAAATTTTCAGGGTATGGAAGTCACTGGGGATGAGACTTAAGAAATATGGCAGTATTTAAAGCATACATATTGCATGGAAAACTTTGCTGAGCATGTTACAGATGACTCTTTGACATACATACCTGTGTGATAGTAGGAGGGGTATTTACGTATGACATGCACTTCCAGCATTTTAACATAGCCCTACATTTATCTCTAGTTCAAGAGGCGGAGTTATTAACTTGAGCACTCTATATGTGGTGGGAAGTTCATAACATAACTTTATTCAGGTTCTTTGTTTAACCTTCACCTGAACATTCCAGCTGTCAAATGATAGGGAATAGGGAGCTTTGTCATTAGCACCCATCATGTTTCACAGCCGGTTCTAATTCAAGCCGCTCACTCATTGTCCCGGACTCCCACCAGCTAACCTTGAGGACTAAGGTTTAATCAATTCATCAAGTGGTCTATGCCCAGATGTCTGGATAAGTGCCCTCATTATGACCTCCTGGGCTGCTTGGATGTGCTGTTGATTGAAGTAATAAATAAAGACGGAATGTCTTTGCCATCATCATCGGATGAATGGAATTGCCTCTGCCAGGTGAGAATAAATGGTTGATAGATGTATTAATGCATGGATGCCATTGGATGTCACCTGAACCTTCAATAGATGAAGCTGAAGTACCCACCTGGCCGTGCACAGAACCAGAAATGTATGATGAAGTTCGAAATGCGACCTGTCTAACTGAATGCTTGCGTTGACAGAAGGTATGATGCATGGCTGCTCAACAACAGCAAGCAGTGTTATGAAGATTGGTCGCAGCAAACATAATCCAAGGTCTGGAATTATGAGCAAATAAAGGATGGCACCACAGTACAAATAAAGGGTTAGCAGAACCAAAGGGTATGCATGGGTCCAAAACGTCATTCTTTATGTAATCTGGATTCTGTCTTCGTCTAAATCAATTCCCATTACCATAATAGCTGGACTTTAGAGTTGTGAATAACATTAAAATGTTGTGATAATGGTCCAGCTAGTTAAAAATCCAATGACGGATATAGGATAGAATGCCTTAGGCATTTCAAATGAATGGAACAATTGTTTAAAAAGTAAGAGCGAAAGATGATCACATGAAATGAATGCAAGCAGGTAGCATATGCCTCGAGATAAGCTAGAGACAAATTCACAACTGGCAGAGGTTGGATGACTGATCAGCAGTTGTACGAGTGACCCCAGCTGCCCCACTGCCTTCTATAATAATTCCTATTATGACCGCATCCCAAACTTGTGACCAAAGTCAGGATACTTATGCTTAGAACAACTGAAAATGGAATGAAGCAATACTTTACCTTGCTTGTTCGATTTTATGGACGGTTTTATCCACCGCTCCTGGAATGCATCCTAGTGTTTGACCCATACCTGCCTCCACATTGCTAAGGATATCCCCAGATGCATTAATAAGGTGGTCCAGTGCCGATCCGGTATCCTTGACAGTTGCTCTGTAACGACAAAAATAAAAGGATGATAAGTAAAACTGCCAAACATCATATTTGAAGTCAGAACACACTTTAAGTCCCCTGTCCCATTTTCTAGACCCTGCTCAGCACCAACTGCAACTGGCTGCAAAGTGTGAAGGAGAGGCTCAAAGTCACCTCTGAGAGACCTGCGTGGCACAGTAGGACCTATGCTTGCTGCATCCATTACTGGCACAGCAAAGGCGTGCTTCCAGGTCAAAACGGTAACCATAATAACAGAGAGGCAACACATAGGAAACAGCATCTGGAGATGAGTCATAAAGCTATGTCAGATTCTGGGCAACTAATTCGACATACCTTGTGTTGCAGTGACAGTGCCGAAAGGTAGACTGGGTAACCTTGGAATAAATTGACTTGGGCAAGGCCAGCTTTTAAAGTGCGGGGCTCGCAAGTTTTTTGCAAGCTGGCCTTTTCCGTTTCAAGTCAAGACCTAGTTCCAAGCAATCGAACTGTTTACGCTGATCCAGAAGCAACAATTTAAACTGGTTTCATCCCTGGATGTTCGGTTCTAAAGCAGCTTCACCACCACATTTTCAGATGTGTTAAAAAAACAATGGTAAGTACTTCATGTAGAAGTTGCTGAAAGGAAAAGTGTGTCAGAAAGAGCCGTAACGCCAGACAAATGGTACAAATCAGACCGATTTTGCACAGTGAGCGGTAGGAATAGAGCACAAAGAAAGGGGCTTTTGTACCATCGGTGGCATGTAACCGATAGGTACTGGCACCAGAGATAGCTCGTACAACTTGAGGAGTAGCACAATCCTTCGAAGTTTCATCAGTAGCAGCACCTGTTACAGTGTTAGACCACAATGCCTGACGTTCTATTATCAGCAAAAATCCACCCAAAAACCCTAGACTGAAATTTAAAAAATAAGCAAGCGCATGTTGCAGATAAATAATGAAAGTTAAGCCCGAGTAGGATCCGGAACGAACTTCGTTTCATCGAGTCCGCCTTGGGTTAGCAGCTGCCAGGTGCTTCAATAGGATCATGCGAGAGGGATAAGGTTGGGCACATAATACCAATATCATACACTAGTAGTAGTCAAGACACCATAGTAGGACAACGATTAGAGCCAAAGGCCTCCGTCGTTGAGAGCAGTCCAAGAACCAGATGGTTGAAAGTGCTAGTTCACGGCGTCTTTATCCTTGTCGTTTTCCTTGAGGGGTGATCCGAACCCCGCAAACTAGACTTCCAAATCGGAAGGACTCGCCAGGACCCCAAGAACCAGGCACCTCTCCACTTCCAACTTACCGCTTTCTAACCCGTCTAGCAGCACTTTGTAACGGAAAACAAACTGCAAGGTTTGAGTGTCGGTAAGGCTGTAAAGCTTTTAGTGTCTTCGACTTAAATAAAGAATGAGACAAGACTCAAGTATCTCCCACAATCTAAAGCCATAGAACACATGCACGTATCTAAATCATCCCTAGCCTTCAAAGTTGAAATACGGCACTAAATAACATAAAAATACAGTATGTAGGATGCATGGAGCATCTACAGACCCTCCAATATAGACCTTATTTAATTGAACACATTCTTCCACTTTAACCCCCCAACGTCCCCAAGAACCCTCTCGACCTCGCTCTGCTCAATGTTCAACAACATCCTCCTCTCACCCTCATGCTTCTTCGCAATAGCCGCGCCCTCCTCCACGACCACCGCGCGGGAGGAGACGAGCGAGTCGAGGACCATGCTCAGTTCTGTGTTGGTGGGCCGCCGTTTCGGGTCGTCGTCGGAAGCGAGGATGGGAATGTATGTTAGATGTTGGTATTGGACCTACGTTACGGGAATCGTGAATTGGACTTGAGTATCTCAAGGAAAGATGAGTGAGAGGGGGATAAATTACCTCACTCCATTTAATTTCTTCAATGCCCTCTCGTTTAATACACTTGATAAGAGAAGCGAGCATCAGTCGTTCATGGAAGCTCAGGTCTCTTAGAAATGCAGCAGTCGGGCTATTCTGCAACGTTTGCACGACTTCCTTGATATGCGGTGCCTTGACGGTGCTCTTGGAGGCCTGAACGAGCTCAACAGCTCGCCTACAGATAAAGCAAACAAAGTGCCGATTAATACCCACAAGAAAATGAACAAAGGACACAAGGTAGGAAAAACATACCGAACAATATCCAACACCCTCCTCGCATCGCCCGTTATACGACTAACGGTCATTGCAGCGAGCTTAATCGCATCCTGTGCAATAATCGGCTTCTCCTTCTCTTGTTCCTTGTCGCCGTCTTCCCCGTCATGCATAGCCAAACTTTCTCGAGCACTAGCTAGTCGACCTTCAACGATCTTTTCAAGCTGCTCACGCATGTAAGGCTGGAAATTTATACGGATCATACCTAAGGAAAGGAGTCAGGAATTTGATGCAGCGATGAGGGCTATTCTAATTATAACGCGTACCCAGTCGACTGCGCACCCGACCCATCATAACACGCTCAGGAAGGTCCATGGTATTCGCTACCCGCGATAACGACGAGCTTACTGCCCACCAAAGTGGGCCAATTGAAGAAATTGTACACGACGTCCTGCTTGGGTGTAACGAGCTGGTCTAGTTCATCCATCAGAACCACACTGTAAAATGACAAATTTGACATATCATTGTTCAATCTCAAGAGACGCGAGAGAGAAAAAGAGAGAAAAAACACATACCACGCGTGTCCCTCAGGTCCCCTCATCCCTCCACTCGTAAAGTGCCTCATGAGTGCTTTCAGACTTTCTTTGGAGCTAAGTCGGAGGTGACCTTCCTTAGCAACGTCATGTCCCGAAATACCCTCCCAGAGGAGATTGTACGCCGCTGAAGGTTCGGGGATTTTCAGACCGTTAATCTCGACGTAAGTGAAGGGGTTGATTTCCTGGAACAGAAAAAAAAATAAGGGCTCGTTAGCGGTGGGGTAAGAAAGAAGGAAAGAAGGAATGTACATTGTTTTCTGCCATGCGTTTCAACTCTTTCACTACGCTATGGACGGTCGCTGTCTTCCCCGTCCCAGGAACACCGGAAATATCTGCACACCAAGAAAAGGAAGCCACGCTCAGCCATATGAATACATTTAAGATGACAAAAAGGGAAAAGAAACTTACAAACACATCCACCACTGCCCTCTTCCAACAACTCCCCAACGCACTTGAGCACCCTCCCAAATTCATCTTCCCGACAAGGTAACGCGTCTGGTCGACTGCCCACATGCAATGCGTGCATCGCTCTTAACCACGGGTCCTTCGGGAGGTGGGCCATGCTCGCTTGAAATGTGAGCGATTGGGATTGGGCGGGGTAGGTCAGTGAGAACGTCGTCTTCCGCTTTCTTGGGGAAGAAGTGGTGGAGGAGTCATTGGGATTGAGACGTCGTCGGCGAGCTAAAGCAGCTTTGGAGTGCGGTGTTGGCTGGACAAGGGTTTTATTCCGCTTGCGGGGTGTACTTGTGGTGCTTTGGACGCGTTTGCGTTTCTTGGAGGGTGTGCGAGGTTCTTGGAAGAGGTCCTCGTCATCTTCATCTTCCTCGGTTTCACTCTCGCCTGCGTTATCTTCAGCATCCACCATTTCCTCGTCCTCGTCGTCATCCTCTTCTTCAGCTTCAAATTCATCCGAGTCGTCCACTTCCGACTCTGATATTTCCTCTCGGTCTTTTTTGTCCTCAGACTTTCCTTTGCCCTTGCCTTTCCGGCCACTCGGCGTCGTAGTAGTCCTCTTTGCAGTCGCAGTGCCTTTTGAGGTTGAGCTCGACCGGCCTTTCGTGGTAGTCTGCGCCTTGGGCCTAGTCTTCTTCTCCACCACGTCCCACGCATCGCCTTCACCCCAAGTACGGGCGGAAGCGTCGTCTGTCCGCGAACTGGGTCCAGGATTCGAGTTAATACCACGAGACGGAGGTTTGGAATGCTGTAGAGCGTCCTTGCGGTGCTTCTCCCAATTGAAATCGTAGAAGAGTCCTCGTCGGGAGTCGACGGCGAGAGAACAGAAAAAGTGCTTGCTTGGGTCGTCTGGAGCTACAGGAAATTCTTCCTCCTCTTCCTCTTCTTCTGGCTCTGGTTCTTCATCTTCCTCCTGGTCATTGGAAGGAGAAAAGCGAGTGGACTTTTTGAGAGGTGACGAAGGGCGGCGTTTAGAAGGTGTAAATGGGACATAGGTCCATTTCGATTCAGGCTGCTTTGGCTTCGCAACCCCTTTGTGGTCAGAGACGGCACATCGAGATAGGATGACACCCGGAGTAATGAGAGCCCTTGAGGCTAGGGTATAATAAATTTCGTTCTAAAACCATGTTAATTCCTGAAAGATAGGATATTAATGATGAAATACCAACCTCCTCGTGATCCCGCTTTGCTCTGATGCTCGCCATCTCCGTCGGCCTGAGAAACCAGTGTATCCGCATACGCATTTTGCTTGGGTCCGCCTCGACATCTTCCTCGACCAGTTTCTTGACCTGCCATATGGCGACAATGATTCCAATGCTAGGAGGGCGTTTGGTGAGATACAGCGTATCGGTCTCGATCATCACCGTATCCCCAACGCTGTAAGTCTGGGTATCTATCTTTCCTGCCGTATTTCGCTGAGCTCCTTTGTAGGCAACGAGTTTGCGCTTCATTTTGAACTTGTGGTAGAATAAAGTTTCGAGTTCTTCTGGTTCTTCTTCATCTTCGTTGTCATCTTGGACTTCGTCGCCTTGCTCCGCTTTACGCTCTTCCCGTTCCTCAGGAAGCAGGTCGAGCTCGTCGTTGGTCTTCCGCGTGTACACAGGGCTACCAATCCATGCACATTCAAGAACATTTTTGTCAGAGTGTTTGGAAGATGGTGTTGCCGTTGGCTGGAAGCGCTGAGAACGACGCGTAGGAGTTTGGGGAATGGACATCGTGGTACAAATTCAAGGCGCGTAGTGTGTCACAGCCAGCTCACGCGATTGTGACGTCTCGCGAAGTTCATGATCACGTGTACTAGCACGAGTTGAGTTCGAACTTGAAGTTCAGTGATTGTTTTCGCGACAAGTGCACCAGGGGCCGTTTCAGCGCTGGCAGCAGCAGCGATCTTGCATTGCTTGCTTGTCATCTTCAGACAGTTTTTGCAGTGCTTTAAGACATGGACAGTAGTTCGAGGTTTGAATATCTTTGGACATCCTGCTCCAGCACATCGATATTTTCGGGCTTCGCCTGGGAACAGTGGTATCTCGACAGTAAGCATATCAAGAAGCCCAATTCGTGGTTGACCATGTATGATGGTCAGAGAGGGAATGCTTGGTGTAGCTTGTGAGAAGTCATCATCATCGTTGTCATCTGAATCATGCTTCTACAATACTGTTAGAATGATAAAGATTGAGGTTGGGCAGTACACATACTCATTTATTCAATCTAGCCTCAGCCTTCTTTGCATCATCTTCTTCCTTTCTTGTGCTAACAGATGCCTTGACATGAGATAGCTGGAACTTCAGTGTGAGAACAGGAGGGTGAACTTTGGTAGAAGTCTTGCGCTTTTTCTGCTGGTGCTTTTTTGGTGACACTGAGAGTTGTTTTAGTGCATGTGCAAGACCAAGAGATGTTGAGTTTGGGGGTGTCTGAGGACGAGGAATAATGGGAGGACCCAAGGCCAACTTCTGGCTCACAGAAGAGAAAAACCCCTTGTTTGGTTCAAAGCGCGAGGGAAGCACACACTCATCTGGGGTGGTCTAAAATTAAATATGTCAACATTAGTGTATTTCTGGCTGGCAAAACAAGCATCACATATGGTTTCATTGTGACATGCAATAAGCTTCCGGAGAATCACCATCCGAGCAAGATCAGTGAAAATGGGGTTCTCAGTTTGGGTGAGAAGAGGGTGGCAGGCAAAACAGTGGGCAAGTGCATTATAGCTGAATATACCACAACTCCACCAGTCATCAAATATGTCCTGAGATGCACATGAAAGTATTGCAAAATCCAGCTGGTCTTTGTCTTTTAGAGTTGGTATATGCTTTGATGCATACCACCACAATGCTCCTTCGACATTGACATTGGTGGGATGACCAGCAGGATCCCCATATGCAAGTTCTTCCAGTTGAGCATTGACCACAGCGGCAACCCAATGGTTGTTATTAATGTGAAAAATACCACCAATTCGGCTTGCTGGTGTAAGCTTCGAGCCAAATACCTGCCAGAAGGCTGGCCCTGATGGCTCATAAATGGATGTACCATCACGTTCAGCAGAGTAGAGGTGGAGAATTTTTCGTGCAAGAACAGTGTCAATAAAATGGATGTCTTGGGTTGAATGGACCTCACAGACTTCTCGCTCAAGTAGGTAGAGCATTTGATCAATATGAAGATCAGTCAGCCAACCTCATGAGAGGTAAAGTTGGAGGGAAGACATTGTAAATGCAGTTTTTCCTGGCAGTGCTGCATAAATATTGCCACACCATGGAACTGTGGAAAGGGATTTGAGGGTGGCTTGAACCTGGTCTTTGAAGGGAAGGAGCTCATCCCTTTTGAGCCATTCTAAGGCAGTGTGCCAGGCCTTGAAGGAAGGCAGGAAATCAAAGTATATTCTTGTCCAAAAATTTGGTGCCCAAAGGGGGACATACATAGATTCACCTGGAAGCTGGATGGATGAACTTCCGTCCAACCAGGCTTGCTTCGATTGATCCACCAACTGGGCAACAATATCTGTTGGAGGTACACGTAACATTTTGAGGATGGTGACATCATTGATAGGTGTCTCTGTGCTAAAGAAAGAATGGCCCTCGGGTACATTGTAACCCTTTTTGCTAACAGGTGGAAGGTGAGCCCCATAAACAAAGTCAATGACAGGGAGTTTTGGACTTGGAAAAAGTGATAACACATAGATTTCAGGAACTTGGATTTATTCACGGACATAGCCTTGAATGGCATTGGGAACATCTTTGAAGAAGGTACCAACTAGGGTTGTCTGGATGCATGGGAACAGCCATCGAGCTGTCAAAATTGAGTCCTTTTGGCAGTGATGTACTGAGAAATTGGACCTAGGTGTGGCTTGATCCTCTTGAAACTCAGATGATGAACTGTACAGGATAGCCATCAGATTCTCGGCTGAGCAAGGTAGCATTCTGGCTTGTGGGCACCCAGCATGTGGATTTCTTGATGATAAAGTATCCATAGTGCACTGGCTAGGCGAGTATACTTTTTTACAATTTATACTGGGCTGATCCTGGGATATGTATATAATTGGTAAATTACTGTAAATTACCTGTGTAAATTACACTTGGTAAAAAAGTGACCACTTTTACCCCCAACCCTAATTTGAACCAGCTTCAGTTTAGCCCTCCTTGAATGTTTTAACCTCTGAAAATTTCCATGGATTTCCAAACCTTCCTATGAGGTTATTATGTAAATAACAACTTGCTAGCCTTACAGAAAGGTAAACCCATTCATGTTTTGATACATGGTCAATCTGGAAGTGGTGCATCTCATATCTTTCTTTGAGGTATCAATATGTTTCAACAGACCCTCGCCATGACTATCAAGCAGGTCCACCTTTTTAGAAAGTCAATATTTATCCTCCCTCCTTGTTTACTGATGTTCTCACACTTCTTTCTTGAAAACTTGGTTGCAATGGCTGTCAGAGCAAATACAGTGATCCCAGACAGTCCAACGTCTAGTTTGGAATTGCAGAAACATCACATAACCCTTCATAGCTTTGGAGAAAAACTTCAGGAATATGTCTTTTATACAGTTGACAAGACAGGGACAATGGTGAGTGTGAATTGAATTGAATTTTGTCAGACTCATGGCAATCACAATATTGGTCTTCACACAGACTCCTTCCCAGTCAGTGGTGGGCTTTTAAATATTACATAATCACTCCCAAGTTGAACTTCGAACAGAGCTAATGCCCACTGCCGACTGGCACAACTCATCTTTGACGTTGTTTGGCAGGGCCCTCGTCACAGAAACTTTTGCCTTATAATTATCTAAAATTGACAACTGCAGAGCAGCCCATGCATCCAGCGCTTGTCAGTAGCAAGGTTCATAGATCTTGTAGATTAATCCACTGCTGTCAATTCTATCCAATGTCCTGCAAAACTGACATCAAAAATGTTCTTGAAGCTCTGGCTACTAATCATTTATCAATCCTACATTTCCTCACAAAAGTTCTTGAGCAGTCTCCTCAAGATCAAGAAGCACTGCTGGGTGACATAACTGATTTCTGTGCAAGTCTTCGCATACTGGCTCCAGATAAAGTTATTGATTGGGCATTCAATGAGGTCAGAAAGAAAGTTTTAGCTGAAGTAGTGCTGATGTCAGAGGGGTGATACAGTCTTCATTTCAATATGGCAAATGCAACATCAGCATATCTTGAAGGCTCATTTATGCAGGTTGCTAGTGAGAAGATGCAATCAAATATGCCATGGTTGTGGAAAATAATTACATCCCTACTAGATGCAAATCCAGAGTGAAAGTGAATCAGACCTGACTTTGGGGATCAACAGGATAGTATCATTGATAAATTATCCTCAACTCGGGAAGACAACCTTGGAGAGATTGGAGGGAGGACATGATAGCAAGACACAGTATAAAATAGGAAATAGCTATGACAGCACGACGCGTCAAGGCAAAAGTTCCCATGATGAGGGCCCTGCCAAACAACATCAAAGATGAGTTGTGCCAGTCGGCGGTGGGCGTTAGCTCTGTTCAAAGTTCAACTTGGGAGTGATTATGTAATATTTAAAAGCCTGCCGCTGACTGGGAAGGAGTCTGGTCTTCACATATATGTAGAAGCCTGATATATGGGTTCCTTACTTGGAAGCCATAGATGTCATTATCTTTCATAAGTTGATTTATTTATTATTTTTTTGACTGAATTACTGAGGTATTAATCTGGTGCCTGTAGTAGCATGTAGGTTGTCGACAAGTGTTTCTCAAGCTTGTAACCAACTACCAAACCCACTCTCCAGCAGTATCATGTTTCGATGAATATCTTTCTGAATACAACAATATCAACCACCTTGAGGATTCATTGAGTATGTGGGAATTGCTCTGTATATCAACCCTCCTAAAAAAACAATCCAATGATACTCATCCTCAATAAAATTGATGTCCTGAAGTGAAAATTGGAATCCAGCATCCATTTCAAAAGTTTCATATCAAGCTACTCTGGTCATTGAAATGATGCTTTCACAATAACAAATTGTGAGAATTTCCTTGTTGAAGACTGACATTATAGCTGAAATCGTCTTTCCATTATGAAGTCCTACTCTTTGAGAAATTTGGTCACTATTTAGATCCTTTTCTGTGTTTGCCAGATTATGCATATCCAATGTCAATGATTGTATGTTTTCTGTTACTTCAGCATTTTTTATCTCAGCCTCTGATAAACTTCTATTCAAGTAGGGTGCTGCTCTAGTCTTCAAAGTACTGGTGTCCAGTTAAGCTCATAAATCAAGTTTCTTCAGTGAAAAGACTAACAAAAATCAATCAGCTTGGGTTTCAGCTCAATGTCAGCCAGAGCAACAAAGGCCCATGTCACTGTGAGTACATTCAGTACCTTTTGCTTTCTTGGAGCTTATAGTGTAATCATTCTAGAGCACCACCAACTGGACCCATAAGCATTATGCAGGTACCAATGGACTGGCCTACAGCTCAACTGCGTCAATCCAATGACACATTGAGTTCAGAAAGTTCATCAATCTCCCAGTACTCCTTGGCTTCTTCATGGACTGAGACAACAGACTATGGGCATTACTGTAGAAGGATGGCATACTTGCAAGAATCATTGGAAAATGATTCATTCCAGGTTTGGCTTTAATCCATAGAACTAGGAGGAATATCCCTTTCTTGCCTTCACTTCCCAAATGAATCTCTAACTTGAAGAGTTTTCACTATCTGCATATATGTATAGATGCTCTGTGGATGGATTAGAATTGGGTTTCCTTTTCAGATAGTTTATACCTAGTTATACATTGGTACTTTGGCAATTAGCTTTTTTTCGCTTGTACAAGCTAAAAAAGGTAAAAAAAGGGACGAAAAGCTGGCCATCAGAATCCAGGCCCGGATTCCTGAAAAGCGCAGACTTTGTACCAAACATTCAGAAAGGCCAGAGCTGAAGAGGACCATGAAATTGATTCTCTGTATCATGAATCGTGGCACAGGAGATGAAACGATGCAAAACTTTGCCATTACTGACCATACAACATACTAAATTTTCGAGCAATTGGCCAAAAAAGCGGAAAAGCTAAAAAGTAAATTGCCGACTTGCTGATGTATTGGCCTTAGCTAGGGGACAAAAGTTACACTTCCTAAGTGCTGAACACTGAGAACAATGTTTGGGCTTCCAGTTTCAATTGATCAGCTCAGAATTCATAAGAAAATATTTATGGAACATGACACAAGAAAGCTGACTGCTGTAAGAATGGATCATGGCCTCTTTATGTGGGAAAATTTACTTCAGTTACATGGTATGGGTTAAAATATTATTCACAGCTTGTTTCATTGTCGCAAAACCCTTCTGTGATAGCAAGCCCAAATTCCACTCCCCAGTGAGGAATGATTGAGGAAGGATACACGAAGTTCCGAAGATGTGGAGGCCCCGAAGACGGGGTCAAGGGCAATCGTCAAGCATCAAGGCATAGCTCTCCCACATCTGCTTGTCTGCGCAATACCATAGTTCAGCTTTCTGAGCCCAGCTGTTGAGCCTGAATTGAATGGCAAAGACGGATTTGCAGTCACTTGTGAAAGTCATTCCCGAAGCAATACTTCAAGAGCTTGTCATATAGCCCTATGTAACGATCCTTGAACGTCGCGCTTGTGGTATGGCAGGCCTTGAAAATGCGTGTAGCCGATTGACTCGGATGAGCGGACCAAATGATGCGTATCGGAGTCCGGATCAACGGCAGTCCAATGCTAATTTTAGAGTTTCAACCTTTCAAGAGTGGAGAAGTAGAATAAAGTGTAAGATGATTATTTAATCAAAATTTGAATTCTTAAAATGCTGAAGTACGTCGGGAGTAAGTCACATATTTAATCGTAAGGTAGCAATGGGAGCAACTCTGGGGAAGTTGGTTACTCGGAAAACTTCCAGGAATTGCAATGCATGGTACTTTCGTGTATAAATGAATTAAGAATGTTCATCACTAGCAACAAATGACGCGCTGAATATATAAAATAAATAGGGGTATATCTTTGAAGTTAAACTGGTGGTGCCAATTTCCTTTCCCTGATCCCACTTTTCAGAAAATTAAAAAGCAAGTAGTCATTGCATACACTCACCCGTTGGCATTACCTAAAAGCTCCTCGAAACGCCTCCTTTTCGCTATCAGTTCTTCGTCGTACTTTCCCGTCATATCACTCCCGTTATCTAATTTAAACGCTTCACAATCTCTAATGAATTGGTCAAGGTCTTTGGTACGAGCAATTGATAATTCCGGTTCGTTGGACCCCCTCGCCCGTGCAAGATATGAGGCTACGATGGTGGAAAGTGCACCTTGAAATATATGAGTAAAAATCCTCTCTCCTGAACAAAGAAAATTACGACTGTAAACTCACCGAGAATAGTTGTATTTACTGCCGCCTGGAACAGTAAGAAGATATCAATCGTGTGAACACAAGTACAGTAAGTAGCACACAGAAGGTAACGTACGGATCTTCCGGTAGTTGCAACGGCCGAGAGGCCTGTCGTTAATGAACCAAGTAAAACTTGCAAACCAATGGCTGCATTGAGTATCCACCCAGTCCACTTGGCTTTCAGTGCGTATTTATCCCTCTCCGTGGTGGCATGATTAATTGTGGGTTGGAGACGAAAGCCTAGAGACCCAGGTTGCTTAGAGAAATTTGTTAAAGGAATGAGGCTATCCTACGATTGTAGCACTCACCAACTCCGACCCGAATGGCACATTTGAATCTTGCACGCCTGACTTTCGAGTGTGCTTTGCTCTTCGCCATCGAACCGCGGGACTTTCTTCATGCAAATATGCGGGGTGCAGAGGTTGATGAGCTCCAAACCCAGGATTGTTGTTATTCCCGTACAAATTCTGCGTGCTATTATTCAGGCTGTCCCCATCGCGCTTCTCTACGCTGGTGGGCGACGCCTGGATGCCGCTGATAGGTCTAGGGGCGAACGCTACCCCGCTGTTCCTCTGGGATTCGTATGGACGATTTTCTTCCACGTCTCCGAAAAGATTTCCTTCTTGGTGCATAGGTGGCGCAGGTCCTGGTGTAG